>CM062829.1:13746790-13767525 GCA_031772345.1 Himalopsyche anomala
TAGGGATTCCAACTCGGATATCCGGATATCCGATATCCGGATATATCCGACCCTTTTTAACTATTCGATATTCGGATATTTGGGGAAATATCCGGATACTATTCGTTATAATTTTTAATGAAATATTTTACAAAATCGGCGAAAGATGATATAAATACTGGAGCATTTACTACCTGGGAGAAACCATTACATACTTAAGAGTAGTGTTTTTTGTTACCTTCCCCAAACTCGAGTATAATGAATAAATATCTCATCTTGTTATCTTAATACTTAAACGTTCGACGAATCGGCTCGGACTCGATGCAAAAAAAACCTTTAATGCCGAAATTTCAATCATTGAAAAAATGCCGTTGCAGTAATCTAATGCAGCTGCAAATTTTCAATATTTTAATATGATGGAATAGTATTGAAATGTGTATTGTCTCTATCTAAGGCATTTCAGAAGTGGGAAATGATGTAGTGAGGATAATAATAAAGAACTTAGCAATAATACGTTATTATAATAACGGCCGAGGGAGTTTATAAATTTATTTTCAATAAGTTGGAAAAATTTAGAAGTTCATTAAGTGAAGAATTTTTACATGCAATAAAAAAGAGAATGAACGAACGCTGACATAAAAAAAATAATAACACTCGTGATATATCCACAAAGTGAAAATGTTCCCAGTTCTCATGAACATTTTCGATACTCAAATAAATATGAGGTCATTTCTTTAGCACAAAGTATTATTAAGAGAATTCACCCAAATTTGTTATCTAGTAATGATGAAATCTCTCAGGACTAGAAATAACACCTCTCTCTTTTTCGACTTCCGAATTGCAACATGAAATGCTCAATTCTATTTTATCTCTCGCGGAAACTGACGACAATACAAATAATCTGAAAAAAGATTTTAAATACTTAGATCAATTTAAAAAAAGGACGGAAAAATTGGACGTGTTGCTTAAAACACTTCTAACAATAAAACCAACATCAACTGCAACGGAACGAGTATTTTCAACAGCAGGACAAGTTGAAACTAAATTCAGATCAAATTTAAAATATGATACATTTAATACTCTCTTATTTTTAAAATATGAATTGTTAAAATCTGAATAAACGACTTATATTACAAATGAACTCGTTTTTAATGTATTATTTTAGTACATAAATTTATATATGTAGTAATGTTTTGTTATTTTCATACTTACTGAAACTATCCGGATATCCGGATATATCCGGATAGTTTCAATTTTACTATTCGATATCCGGATAGTTGAAAATGACGAATAGTTGGAATCCCTAGTCTGTAGGGGTGGGTGATGTCGTATCTACAAAAGATATAATGGAAGACTTTATTTTATATATTCATTTTATAAAATAATATTTGTTTCTGTATAAAATCGTTGTTTACACCGTTTTCACAATATAACTATCGTTTTATCTTAATTAAGTGTTTTATTATGAGGTTATTTAACATTATATGACTGTTTGTTTGTCTCTAAAAGGAATCTTTGCACTTGAATATAAATTCATGAATTAAATCAGAAAAAAAACAAATTTTAATGTTCATTCGTTCAAAGTGTTCAAACTAATTGCATTTTACACATTAACCATTTATGTTTTTTACTGTCGGGTCATATGGCGCATCGGTTAGCGTTGCCGGCTTCCGTGCCGAATCTCATGGGTTCGAGTCCTAGTTTGAACATCATTTTTTCGATCGGTTTATCGATTTCATGGGTATTTGTGATGTCTAAAAAATTCCCTCCCTTCCACCCTTACCGATCCTTTAATAACTGGATGTAGCAAGAGCGATTAGTTACCCACTGGTCCTGCCCTAGTCTTATACTTCTATCCTTATTACTATCTTTGAAAAAGAGAGGTTGAGAGACTGAGTAACAAATAGTTCTTGTAGAAAAAAATTCTGTTGAGATACCTACATTAGGAGACCATATGCTCTACAATGGGAATGACGATATTATGACTTATGATTATATCAAGTTTTACGAATTTGTAATACCACATGTTATTTTTGTATATACAAACAAATGAGTGATTTATCATAGTTTAAATTAACTTCTTGTAGTATAACTTTACTTTTAATTAAAAATTTTAATTGTTATAACCTGTAAATAAACTTGATTTTTATGATGGTCCTTCCATTTGCATTTTTTTTTACCGTAATTGACTACAGCTTTGAGAAGAAGAATTCCAAATCATCACAATATATCATAATTTACTCAATATTTATCATGAATTTATTGAGATATACATCATTATTATAATACATGTAAATACCGCTATTTAGGTGTTATTTTGGACATATGAAATTGAAGCAAATATAATAGTACTCATTTCTGTTAGTCTTAGAACTCTTCAAGTTGTAATTTAGGCAAGTACATTTTTAATCTATTGATATTAATTATTTACCGATACATTGCGTTTTGTTACATACCTAATTTAAACTAACTAAGTAGCAATTTATATGCTTTAGTAATTATTTCGTATTAATTATATATAATTAATATAAGTAAATAAGCCATCTCACCGGAAAATCGCGAATAGCTTTGAGAAAGCGAGCTAATTTTTAACGTATTGGCAGCCCACCGCTGTTCCATGGACCAATACTAAAAAAAACTGGATAAAAATCCGATAACCTAATGAAACAGTCATAAGCAATAGGCTATGAATACATGAAAAAAATATGATATACGTTCATAGTGGTTTTTATTATACACATACAACATTAAAAATCCAACAAAATCAGTCATTGTCACGTGTCGTGCCAGACAGTAAATAAAAATTCTAAAAGTCTTCAACAAACATTTCTACTTTGTCTGGAAAGAGTTAAGCTCGATTCTCAGTTCGAGACTAAAGCGTTTCAGTTTTACATAAAACGTATAATTTTATTCACGATAAAACGGTCTTAATGTATACACAGATACCTGCGATTTAAATAAATACATATTTTGGCGGCGGTGCAATCCAGGCTTTAGGCTGATGCTAGTATTATAAAACTATCTGAAGAAGTAGAGCTTTGCAATATTTTTCTTCGATTGTATTTATTTTAAAATGGACCAAACTCCTACAAAATACAGGGACGCCTCAATATAACGATCTGATCCGGGTGAGAGGGTTTTCGTTAACAACGAAAGTCCGCTAATTATTATTTTTTATTATTTATTGGATATGTCACACATACAGTCACGACTTCAACATAATACTGTAAGACTTCTATTTTTTTGTATACAGTTAACTTACCTTATTATTTTCGTTCGTCCATATTTGAAGAGTATTATAATAAAAGATAAGCTTTACTAATTATAACAGAAGTTGTGTCCTAAAACTAAGAGCAGCATGAATTCGTTAAACTTTTTTTTTTTTGATATTCACAATATCATGCATAAAAAATGTGAATTCAATATACCTAGGTAATAATATACAACATATCGCTATTTATCACTGAAATCTTTTTTTTATTGAACTTCTACTTTTATTGTACAATATGCTTTTTGTATCTGGACTTGTGTAACAGTCATTAAAACGTATAAATATCCGATATCATTGATACCCACCCCAAGATATGAACCCCTCTAAACGCACATATAATATGTTTACGTTGGTTATATTATATGTACGATGAGAGTGTAGCATAATATAAAAACCGATAATATTTAAAAAATATGTTTTAATAAAATGGTACTTGGTGAAAACGAAATATTTTTTACTGCCATCGCTCGTGTTTGGCAAAAAAGACTTTATGCGGAAAAATAAAAATTTCATCTACATATGAAAGCAGTTTTAAAGTTGTCTGAAAATAAAACATGGCTCCATTTGGTTTCCCGTATGATATGATTTAAAACCCTTTGGCATTAGGGTAATTCGCCAAAATGAAGGTACGGATATACTCATTATTTTTACATAAATATATTAAATTACGGAAGATGTTTTATTAAGATTTAAAATAAAATAATTTAAATTTGATTCTCAAGGTAAGGATCGCTTAGAAAATAGCCATTAAGGGTAAAGAAATATAATATGTGTACTCTTCAGTAAACAACACAACATTAGTTGTTCTTTATGTCCTTGTTGTTATTCAGTTGGCTAATCTTTTTGTAGAGAATTAGGATAGGAAGATGAGGTTACGGTTGTAGCCTGTCTGATTGCTCTCGCTATCCTTCGTTGGAATTGGATGAGTGGGAGAGACTGCAAACATCTTAGACATCCTTGCATTTGAACAAAAATCCATAAATCGGTTGAAAAATCAATTTATGAAAGTGATTAAACCAGAGTTCAAGCCAGTGGCAGCCACAACAGAGGAAGATGTCGTAAAACAATCGTATACAGGTCCAAGAAACCGCATCTAAAATTATAAAATTTCACACAATTATTTCCTGTAATTTGTAGCAAGACAAATAAATACATAAAAAAGAAAAATAAGTCATATTGCTTTTCTGAACATTTAAATAAGGTTGTAGGGAAAAATAGTCCGTAGTGCAATGGTCAGCGTTGTAAGGGATCTCACGGACTCGAGTCCCAGTAGGAAAAACATTTTTTCAATCGATTAATTAATTTCTGTTTGAAGTCATGGATGTTTGTGACGTCAAAAAATTCCTTCCTACCTTCCAATCCTAAAATAACAGGTTGTAGCGAGAGCGATTAGATAACCACTAACCCTGCCCTAGCCTTATTCTTTCTATCCCTACTCTCTCACAAAATAAAAAGGGTTGAGCAACTGATTAACAAGCAGTTTTTTTCCTCCATCAGGAAGTCTATCCTCACATTAGGAACGGACATGGGTTAAAAAAAAAGGTTTTTATGTATATTATTCTTTGGCAATCATCTACGCACGCAATTGCCGGTTTCGAAATTTATCTTTTGCGCTATCGTCTTATTTATGGAAATTATATGATACAATTGTCATCCCTATGGTCTCAAGTATTATGAAACCAATAAATAAATTGATCTAAATATGCACCTAGTGAAATGAGTATATCTCTACCAAAATACATACCACAGTACATTTTGAATACACTTTTATTTGGCATAATAAAAGCACAACATTTTGATGAAAGATTTTTACCTTTTCAATTAAAACACAGGTAAGAACATGTGTTACGAGGAGACATGAAATATATTTTAGAATGAAATAAACGGCAAGTAATAAAATATAAGTAGAAACAGTCGCTTGAATATGTTTCAGTGAGTAAGTTAAATGGGGCAGTTAACAATTTTCCTCTTTCCAGTTAGTCCTTCTCTTAGACAGGCTTTTTATTACATTTATTCTCTGCACCGGTAAAAGGTTAATCGCCCTGCCAAGGCATGACGTCGATGTTTAAAATGTAGCAGCGTATTATGAAAAGGTCAGCCGTAAAGTTTAAGTTGATTGCTTCTTCAATGCATTCATTTGAATACTATTTTGAAAAATATGAATTGAAGAGTATTCACTGTTTGAAAGACACTTGTAATTAAATTGAAATAATAACTACGATGCGCTTAAAATTAAAATGCGGCGGAGAAAATACCAATCGGACTGATTGTCGATAAAAAGTAGACGGAATTTTTTGAAAAAAAAATAACAACTGACTCGTCAATCAACGCGTTGCCAAGGGCGACAAACATAAATAATTATACATTTTTCCGAAGAGCGAATCATAGAGAAGCTTAAAAGTTGCCGTAGAAATACATTTGTATACATTTTGGGTAGTGACAATTTATTATTAAGAAATTAAACTTCTTTGATTTTTTAGATTAATTGAAAAAAATGATGTTCGTAAAAAGATACATGGTTAATTCCGCTCGGTATAACAGACAAAATATTTGATCAAATATAAGAAATATTTTAAAAATCTTGTATATGTTTGTACACTATTTTCATGCGCCCTTACAAAGTATCTATATAATAATAAAAAAACAAACAATTGATAACTGTTAACGGTTCAGATAATCATCGTACACTGCCAACTTTAGAAAATTAGTAAATAAAATGTATTATCAAAGGTCGCACTGCACTTACTTTGGTTTGTTTGTTTGTTTTAAAAATATTGTTATTGTATTTTATCTCCGTATATTTTTAATGAATTTGGCGGTAGCTTAATATTGATAACTTTGTTATTCCACTTGCTTCGACTCTTTGAGAATAGTCATCATACGTAACATCGTAAGGTTTACGAATAAAAAGTGGAATAACAAAGATGTAATTTTTTTATAATGTTTCAATAAAATACTAGCTGTTCGGTATTCTTTCTTAACGGTTTCATAACACCACCTGTTTCAAATGTTCATATATTAGGTAAAACGGAAAGAAATGACATTTTTTCTGGCGCGTCACTTTAAAATCTGTTTGTCAACGGTTGCCGTTGAGCTAACACGTCGGGGTTGGTATTATTTTAAAGCTCTGTGTGTACTCTTTCCATTTCAACATATTTTATATTTTTTTTGCCGTTGTGGAAAAATGGAGAAGCCTGAGATTGAATAAACACATTTGCGCTGTTTTATGCTGTTTTTATTCGATAAAGGATTAAAACAAAAAAAGCTACGAAGACCATTTGTGACATTTACGGTGACGTCTTGAAACTTTGAAAGTGCTTTAGATGGTTTCAAAAGTTCAAAAGTGGCGATAGGGAGTTAAAGGACAAACCAAAAACAGGAAGACCCCTCAAAATCGATGATGACGTCCTAAAATCATTGGTGGAAGCTGATCCTCGTAAAATAGAGAAGGAATTGTCACACGACATTGGCTGTCCAATAACAACTGTGCAAGATCATCTGAAAAGATTGGGGAAAAAACACAGGCAAGCTCTCTCAAAAACACACACTCTCTCAAACGGCCTTGGAACAAGCGTGACCATCTGTGCTTCTCTATTGTCCAGGCACGAAACGGATCCATTTCTCAGAAAGATAATTACCGGGGACAAAAAATGGGTCCTTTACAGTAATACCATGGGAAAAAACAATGGCTATCACCAAATCAAGTACCTGTGCCTACTCCTCGGCCAACATTGACGTTAAAAAAGTTTTGTGGTGTGTTTGGTGGGATGTTTCGAAGATAATACATTTTGAATTATTGAAATCTGGTCAAACAGTTACGGCAGAGCTATACTGTGCTCAACTAGAACGATTAAAAGCAGAGTTATTAAAAAAACGATCTTTTTTGGTCAATAACAATAGGCGGATTTTACAACATTACAATGCGAGACCTCATGCGGCAAAAATTACTCAGCAAAAAATAAGAGAACTTGATTTCGAACTTCTGCCACTTCCTTCATATTCACCGGACATAGCACCTTCGGATTATTATCTCTTCAAGTCGATGAAGCATTCACTTCGTGACAAAAAATTTACAAACGCTGACCGGGTGAAAAATCACCTGGATTTGTATTTTGCCAGTAAGTCACCAGAGTTTTACGAAAAGGGTATCAAAAAGTTGCCTCTTTTATGGAGGACGATCAAAGACAACGAGGAAAATTATATAACAGAATAATATTGTATCATTTTTTTTTTAAATATTTTTTTTGTCACAATAACAAAAAATGTCATTTCTTTCCGTTTTACCTAATAATATTGCTAATCACAGCCAAACGGGGAAATGTTGCATTTAAAACTAGATTTGGAGATAATTATCTGTAGGCTGATGTAAAGTAGCACCAGGGGTGAGCTGGATGAGGATCGGAGGGACTTGCGCGAGCCCCTTGTTAATTAAAAAAAAAACAATATTCTCAGATCAAATTAGTATAGAACTGCAATTTATGACATATATATTATCTACGACAGCTTTAGTCTATACAGTAGTACATTTTCAGCCATTTAGATTGATTAGTTTACGGTAAATTGCACATTGTTACATATTATAAGTGTATTAAGTAACAATCGATTGATTACTTAATAAAAAAAAACTCACTTCGTCATTAGAACGCCGAGAATTTTTTTGAGATTAAGCGATAATTTTGGTAGCGTATTGACAGCTCACCGCTGAGTAACACTTTTTGAATAACCGTAGATTCCATCGTTGTTATAAATATATTATATAATAAGAAAATCTTCTGACTATTTAAATATATTATATAATATGATATAAGTAGTTTTATTATAATATAAATGCTATACGTATTTTTGTTTCGCTACTTTCTATTTGATATTGTTTTGTACATCTAACTGAGGTATACCATCGTATAGAACCCAAACAAATCTCGCTTCTCTCGCTCTCATATTTTTCCATAAAGCGAAATCTCTTTTATGTAGCTGGCGCAATTGAATAAAATAAAATAAAATTTCCGAGGCTATAAAGCTTTGAGCAATGTCGGAGATTTGCCGCTACAATAGAGTACCGGTTTCCCATCAAACAGAAAAATACAATTATTTCTTTTAATTTGTATACGGTGAACCACCGACCACCTTTTGAAGCGGAAGAAAAACTCGTCGATGGTAGTTAGATAATGCGGTGTGAATAATAATATTATTCGGCAAATTGAATAGTACGATTTTCCCGGAAACTACGAATTACTCCCAAATTAAGGTTCGCTCGTTATATCGAAAAAGTCATACATCGTAGGCAGTGTTATATTAAATTTGTGAACATTGAAGAGAGTGTACAGTATCGCACTCTTTGCGCGATGTCGTATACCTTAAATCAGTGTCTGCCAAACCGCGGCCCACTACTGTGCCGCAAGATGTCTCAGGTGTGCCGCGGTGGAAGAAGCGTTAAAAATATTAATTTTAAATAATGCCTTTTAGGCATTTTTTCCTTTACGGCAAACTGATGAATGGAACTAGTACCGCGGCACACCAAGATGCCGCAGATTATCTCCAAAACTCTATTTTTTTTTTAGCTCACCGAGGAATTTGAAATCCTCGATTTGGTATACTTTTCCGC
This sequence comes from Himalopsyche anomala, assembly GCA_031772345.1. Lineage (NCBI taxonomy): Eukaryota > Metazoa > Arthropoda > Insecta > Trichoptera > Rhyacophilidae > Himalopsyche > Himalopsyche anomala. Next base: position 13,755,643 of record CM062829.1, read on the forward strand.
AGATTATCTCCAAAACTCCTTTTTTTTAGCTTACCGAGGAATTTGAAATCCTCGATTTGCTACCAAATAGGCATTATTTAAAATTGACATTTTAAGGCTTCTTCCACCGCGGCACACCTGAGACTTTTTCACACAGTAGTGTGCCGCGGCACACAGGCAGAAACTGCCCTATCCTTCCATTCTTACTCTCTTTGGAAAAAGAGAGGTTGAGCAACTAAGTAACAAACATTTCTCGTAGAAACACTTCTGTTGAGATAAACTCCATTATGAGTTCATATGCTCTACATTGGGAGCGGACACTGAAAAAATAAATAATAAAAAAAAAACAAAAACTTAAATGAAAATTTACAAAATTATTTACCGAAAAAAATAATATATTGTACCAAATGGGATACACAGTATAAGTAGTATAACCTCCATTCCAGTTTTTACTGGCCGTAGGGTTTTTTGAATTTTAAAACGTGCCGTATATCACGAAGTATTTTTTATGTTTTGTCATGTTTATATTTATTATAATAAAAAAAACATGTCTCAAGAAAGTTTCTTGACACGAACTGGTACCCTTGAAATACTTGCCCCACGAAATTATGTCATCGTTACCCCATTTAAATGTTATACTAAACTTTGTAAAGTATATAAATATACGTTTTACTAAGTTTGGTCATAATTTATGTTAACTAAAATTTATTAATAACTTTGCTTGAAGTCTTCATTTCACAGCTTTCCGGCAAAATGGTTGAAAATTTTTCAGAATCGATCTCTTTTCATAACCTGATTCAATTTTCTTAGAGTTGTTCATTGAAAATAAAAAAGAGATAAATGCGAACGCTTTGTCGATTATATTATATGAGAAATTTTCTCATACGAGGCATGAAACTGTCCCCAAGAGAGCTTTTATCGCTGCACCACGCATTCGACGGTGAAAGCTTTCAAAGTGGATTCTCCAACAAAAGCTTATTGTGTTCCCGCGCAGGCAATAAGTATTTTTATTGAGGATTGCCGTCGTTCAACTAAAATTTTGCACATGCAAAGCGTTCCCGAGAAGCCTACGTATGAGTCACGATTTATTCTATTATATATATTATGACATCATACATTGCCGTGCCACATCCTTTTGCATATTCAATGGTATATATACATATATCAAGTAGATATGTATAATATCATTTTACACCGTTCCATATTACTAGAACATTTTCCATTTCCAACATAGCTCTTTGTTCGTTCATATGCGTACTATTCATATTATAATTAAACACGCACATGCTAAACTAATGTCATATTTTACAGAAACTCCATACATATCTATATGTAGTAACATGTCTGTTCATAATGTTACACATGTAGATTCCTAATATAGCATCTTAATTTAGAGGTTCAACTTTTTTTTAAAGGGAAGGACAGAGGTTGAAAGATATGAATAGGAAAATATTAGTAGTTAGCTGAACCTTATTCATACGTCCCCATTTTAGAATCGGAGTATATATATAGGTGGGAAATAATTTTAGCGTTGCAGGCATCCGCACCCTTACATACAAACTGATTGAAAAATTAATACATATATTGGTCCGTACGTGCATTTTAACAAGTGACTAATCGTTCCAACAACTTCACAAAATTTGATGATGATTAAGGAATTCGATCCACATTTTAAAAAGCGTGAAGTTATTTCCAGTTTTTTTTTGTTGCTAGAAATATTTTGAAAGGAATAGAATTGACATCACTTTTAGGGTGTTCACTGTCAATACTTGGTGGAAAGGCATTATATTAGTAAAAACACAATATTCCTTTGTACTTCATTCCACTTTATTTAATATGTCAGGACCGGTTTCGCTCATTACGAGCATCGTCAACTGATAAGAAATATAATTTAACAATGCTATTTATACAAAAATGAACAGTTATAAACAACAATTGGCATTGAAAAGAAATTACCAATTACATTAAAAGTGACTAGCTGTAAGCCCGTTGACCTCAACGGGGGGATTTTTGTTGCATTTTTAAGAAGTCAGAAAATTACAAACCTATTTATTGAATAAGCCAGAAATTCTAAAAATAAAATAAATATATCTCGGGGCATATATCGACAGCATGCCCTGTAGTATTTAAATTGTAAATTATTTAATTTTTGGAATAATGTTGAGTTTGCTAACAATTATTTTTCCTATTAGCAGAAATATACCTCGTAAATTACCTAATTTTTGGAATAATGTTTAAGTTTGCTAACATTTTTTTTCGTAGTGACAGAAATTTCGTAAAATATTAAATCTTTGGAATAATGTTCAAGTTTGCTAACAATCATTTTTCATAGTAGCATAAATCGACCTCGGCGCATATATCGACAGCCCTGCAGTTTTAAATTGTAAATTACTTAATTTTTGAAATAATGTTTAAGTTTGCTAATAATCATTTTTCACATGCAAAATGGTATAAATTAAATAAAAAACGAAAGGTTCCATTTTCAAACGAAATTTAATATATATTATATATTTTCATCGTTTCTGATAATTGTGACGTTAGCTCAGTTGACAAAGAGCTCGGCTGATAATTCATAATTATGGGATCGATCGACGGTCGCGGAGCTTTTTTGTATGAGAATTCAATTTTTCAGCCATTTGATAATTCAACTGTTTATGTATGCATGTGAAGTATGCGTATTTTGGAATTTTTAGAATAATTTAAATGTGTGCTTAATATATATAATTAAATCAGATCGATGCTGACAGTTGTTCGTTTGCCCGAGCGGTAACGATTTCAACTCATAATCCAGAAGCGATGGTTCGAACCACGGCCGCGGCGCTTTTTTGTATGAGAATTCAATTTTTCAGCCATTTGATTTGTTTCGTCAAATAACAGTGTATTAATTAATGGCGACAGCGGGGCAGGATGGGGTGCGGGGGGGAGGAGGACCATCTTTCTTGACGTCATCGAAAAGGCGAAATCGCGACCATATACAAACGAAAAAAGTATGTATTTAGTATGAATAAAAAAATGGTTGACAGCGGGGTTGGGGCGGAGGAGGGGGAGGGAAAATCGGGGACAATTTACAGACGGACGGACGGACGGACATTAACGACTATTAATATATAGACTAGCTGTAAGCCCGTTGACCTCAACGGAGGGATTTTTGTTGCATTTTTAAGTAGTCAGAAAAGTTACTGGCGTGAAAAATAAATTACTAACCTATTTATTGAATAATCCAGAAATTCTGATAGTAAAAGAAATATCTCGGGGCGTATATCGACAGCCCTGCCCTGCAGTATTTAAATTGTAAATTATTTATTTTTGGAATAATGTTCTAGTTTGCTAACAACTATTTTTCGTAATAGCAGAAATTTCGTAAGTTATTGAATTTTTGGAATAATGTTTAAGTTTGCTAACAACCATTTTTCCTAGAAGCAGAAATTTTGTAAATTATTTAATTTTTGGAATAATGTTTATGTTTGCTAACAACCATTTTTCTTAGAAGCAGAAATTTCGTAAATTATTTTATTTTTGGTATAATTTTTAAGTTTGCTAACAATTATTTTTCCTATTAGCAGAAATAGACCTCGTAAATTACTTAATTTTTGGAATAATGTTTAAGTTTGCTAACAATTATTTTTCCTATTAGCAGAAATAGACCTCGTAAATTATTGAATTTTTGGAATAATGTTTAAGTTTGCTAACAACCATTTTTCATAGTAGCAAAAATAGTCCTTGTAAATTACTTAATATTTGGAATAATGTTTAAGTTTGCTAACAACCATTTTTCTTAGAAGCAGAAATTTCGTAAATTATTTTATTTTTGGTATAATTTTTAAGTTTGCTAACAATTATTTTTCATAGTAGCAAAAATAGTCCTTGTAAATTACTTAATTTTTGGAATAATTTTTAAGTTTGCTAACAATTATTTTTCCTATTAGCAGAAATAGACCTCGTAAATTATTTAATTTTTGGAATAATGTTTAAGTTTGCTAACAACCATTTTTCATAGTAGCAAAAATAGTCCTTGTAAATTACTTAATTTTTGGAATAATGTTTAAGTTTGCTAACAATTATTTTTCCTATTAGCAGAAATAGACCTCGTAAATTATTGAATTTTTGGAATAATGTTTAAGTTTGCTAACAACCATTTTTCATAGTAGCAAAAATAGTCCTTGTAAATTACTTAATTTTTTGAATAATGTTTAAGTTTGCTAACAATTATTTTTCCTATTAGCAGAAATAGACCTCGTAAATTATTTAATTTTTGGAATAATGTTTAAGTTTGCTAACAACCATTTTTCCTATTAGCAGAAATAGACCTCGTAAATTACTTAATTTTTGGAATAATGTTTAAGTTTGCTAACAATTATTTTTCCTATTAGCAGAAATAGACCTCGTAAATTATTGAATTTTTGGAATAATGTTTAAGTTTGCTAACAACCATTTTTCATAGTAGCAAAAATAGTCCTTGTAAATTACTTAATTTTTTGAATAATGTTTAAGTTTGCTAACAATTATTTTTCCTATTAGCAGAAATAGACCTCGTAAATTATTTAATTTTTGGAATAATGTTTAAATTTGCTAACAACCATTTTTCTTAGAAGCAGAAATTTCGTTAGTTATTTTGTTTTTGGTATAATTTTTAAGTTTGCTAACAATTATTTTTCCTATTAGCAGAAATAGACCTCGTAAATTACTTAATTTTTGGAATAATGTTTAAGTTTGCTAACAATTATTTTTCCTATTAGCAGAAATAGACCTCGTAAATTATTGAATTTTTGGAATAATGTTTAAGTTTGCTAACAACCATTTTTCATAGTAGCAAAAATAGTCCTTGTAAATTACTTAATTTTTTGAATAATGTTTAAGTTTGCTAACAATTATTTTTCCTTTTAGCAGAAATAGACCTCGTAAATTATTTAATTTTTGGAATAATGTTTAAGTTTGCTAACAACCATTTTTCATAGTAGCAAAAATAGTCCTTGTAAATTACTTAATTTTTGGAATAATGTTTAAGTTTGCTAACAATTATTTTTCCTATTAGCAGAAATAGACCTCGTAAATTATTGAATTTTTGGAATAATGTTTAAGTTTGCTAACAACCATTTTTCATAGTAGCAAAAATAGTCCTTGTAAATTACTTAATTTTTTGAATAATGTTTAAGTTTGCTAACAATTATTTTTCCTATTAGCAGAAATAGACCTCGTAAATTATTTAATTTTTGGAATAATGTTTAAGTTTGCTAACAACCATTTTTCATAGTAGCAAAAATAGTCCTTGTAAATTACTTAATTTTTGGAACAATGTTTAAGTTTGCTAACAACTATTTTTCGTATTAGCGGAAATTTCGTAAATTACTTAATATTTGGAATAATGTTTAAGTTTGCTAACAACCATTTTTCTTAGAAGCAGAAATTTCGTAAATTATTTTATTTTTGGTATAATTTTTAAGTTTGCTAACAATTATTTTTCATAGTAGCAAAAATAGTCCTTGTAAATTACTTAATTTTTTGAATAATGTTTAAGTTTGCTAACAATTATTTTTCCTATTAGCAGAAATAGACCTCGTAAATTATTGAATTTTTGGAATAATGTTTAAGTTTGCTAACAACCATTTTTCATAGTAGCAAAAATAGTCCTTGTAAATTACTTAATATTTGGAATAATGTTTAAGTTTGCTAACAACCATTTTTCTTAGAAGCAGAAATTTCGTAAATTATTTTATTTTTGGTATAATTTTTAAGTTTGCTAACAATTATTTTTCATAGTAGCAAAAATAGTCCTTGTAAATTACTTAATTTTTGGAATAATTTTTAAGTTTGCTAACAATTATTTTTCCTATTAGCAGAAATAGACCTCGTAAATTATTTAATTTTTGGAATAATGTTTAAGTTTGCTAACAACCATTTTTCATAGTAGCAAAAATAGTCCTTGTAAATTACTTAATTTTTGGAATAATGTTTAAGTTTGCTAACAATTATTTTTCCTATTAGCAGAAATAGACCTCGTAAATTATTTAATTTTTGGAATAATGTTTAAGTTTGCTAACAACCATTTTTCGTATATATATAAATAAATAGTTAATTAAATTATTATATATAATTGAGAAGCCCTATATAGCCCCTCACAACAAAGCAGTTTGAAATCTTGGAATTTTCATTTAAATTTGTTTAGTGCAAGGTTTCACCCACAGATGTCATTATTAGTTCACTAAAAACGCGTTTTTATTTTTTGCTTTGTATTATTTAAATTATATAGAGTTTTTATATCGCTTTTCTCAATTAGATTCATAGAGCAGTGTGTAAGCTGTCCGAACGTCGCGCATGAAAATTGGGGCATGGTATCGAATCCCACAGCTTGAGAGAATATTTTTTGAAAATTAATTGTTTTTACGCATAATAAAATAAAAATGTCATGATTTCAAAAATTCACTCATGACGTCAGAGAAAAATGAAGAAATGAATTAATGACGACAGCGGGGCAGGATGGGGGGAGGGGGACCGTCTTTCTTGACGTCATCGAAAAGGCGAAATCGCGACCATAATATACAAACGAAAAAAGTATCTCTTTAGTATGAATAAAAAAATGTTGACAGCGTGGCTGGGGCGGAGGAGGGGAAGGGGAAATCGGGGACAATTTACAGACAGACGGACGGACGGACGGACGGACGGACATTATCGACTATTAATATATAGATTCTAAAATAGCACAAAATTAAAATGTTTAACACATCTAACATATAATTAAAAAGTCATCTCAGATTAATAAATTTAGAATGGGGATTGAAAGTAATTACAAACATAATTAAAATTTGGGAATTCTTTGACAAAGTGATACAATGAAAATAATGACATTAATAGAGTGAATAGGCTTAATGATAGTTTCCTATTTTTCCCCGCTTCCAAGTTTAGCCCTTGTTAACTATTCTTTTATATAATTTAATATATATATAGGTATGTATTTATATATATATATTTCTTTGGTAGAATTGATATGGTCTTTTCTTTTTCTTTAAATTAAAAATATAAAAATAAAATATATAAATTAAAAATTCTTTTTCAGAATCTTCCTGGCTGTCGATTTTGTTTAAGTATGTACACTCACCAACTACTTGGAAGCGGGGAAAAATAGGAAACGATGATTAAGCCTATTCACTCTATTAATGTCATTATTATTGTAATTATTTATGTCATTATTTTCATTGTATCACTTTGTCAAAGAATTCCCAAATTTTAATTATGGTTGTAATTACTTTCAATCCCCATTCTAAATTTATTAATCTGAGATGACTTTTTAATTGTATGTTAGATGTGTTAAACATTTTAATTTTGTGCTATTTTAGAATCACTTTTAATGTAATTGGTATTTTCTTTTCAATGCCAATTGTTGTTTAAAACTGTTCATTTTTGTATAAATAGCATTTTTAAATTATATTTCTTATCAGTTGACGATGCTCGTAATGAGCGAAACCGGTCCTGACATATTAAATAAAGTGGAATGAAGTACAAAGGAATATTGTGTTTTTACGAAAGAATTGACATCATGTATATTATCTAAAAATACACAGAATAAAGCTATACTGGATTTTTCAGTAAATACAGCGTGTTAAAATCTATTTATCGTAATTCAAAATAGCCGGTTTCTGACATAACGACGATATTATATTATATAGGCGTACCGGAAAGGATTCGATGTCATCTATATATATAAAACAAAGTGGGGTTATTTACACCACGTATATCTCGAGAATTATAGAATGGATTTCAATGATCTTTGATTTATTAAATTGGTCTTTGGCTAGAATAGCAGAATAAGCATTAAAACATCGGAAAAATATCACGGAAAAGAAATTATAAAGAAAATTAATATCTTCATACAGAAGAAGATTTTTAAACAAGGAACAGGTCAAATAATGGCATGTTGTTTTATGCTGGGTTCAAGTAGATGACACTAGATGGCACTGTATTTATACGATCGGCTTTTAAATAATTTTAAATTTAGAATATAATCGATGATATGAAATGAAAACGAAAGAAAATCGAATAATATTGAAATGAGGTTATGTTTATAATTAGGTATGATACATTTTTTGACAACAATATTACGATGTTTGCACGAACGTTTGTATCGAATTGACAATTCAAATTTAATGTTCGATTGTGTTCGATTGTTTCGATTTCATATCTGTCAAATCTATGGTCTAAATATTGACATTACATTTAAATGTGTTTCGTGCATTAGGTGTGATTGTTTGTTTGTTATTTATTCAATGTTCTTGGATTAGTTTTATTTGGAATTAGAAACTGTACTCTTTTCACTTCAATTAATACTATACTATTTATATATAGAACGTCAAAAAAATATTTCGTGATATTTGACAGCAAAAGTACATTGCGAATTATATTACATAACGTTAGTAAGCCATTACTTTATGGTTATTTTTAAATGGATGTGAATAAAGATAAAGATACGTAAACTGCTACGTACGTAATTCCTGTGTCCGCTGTCAATACTTGATGGAAAAGCATTCTATATTTAATTAAACGGTTTTTCTCTTATATAATGTCGAATGCGAAATTATTAACAAAGAAAGTTTCAATTGACTATTTTTATGAAGTTCAACGAAAATTGTACAACTTTTTTATGTTTTCTCAACAATTATATCGACTGTGGAAAGGAAAAAGGACGTAACCCACACATGCGCAAAAAAGTGTTTTGATGATTTTGGGCCATATGCAAATTATGAATTATACAAAAACTTGAAATGCACGGAAACGTCTAAACTGGTGTTTAATTGAAAAAATAATCTATCTATCATTATTTTGACATGCTTCACATCGAATCCATGTGAGCTGTGGACATTTTACATCGAATTCGTGTCAGTTCAAGGAATCCCGATCTCGAGGTGTATGAAGAGATAAATAACCAGGCTTTGATTTAGATCGAAGACATGTGTTACCTCATGTGAGGCATTTTGTTAATCAAGTTAGGAATGCCAACTTTAAACTAAATTGAAACTAAATCTTCAATATCCATTTAAAAAAAAACCTTTTAGGAATTTATGTCTCATGTTCATCACCGTCGCTAAAATATATACTGAAATGTGAAAAGACGAATGAAAGTACATAAAATCAGAAGGTATGTAAAAAAAAATCAGAATACTTTTCATGTATATTATATTGTTATAGAATACTATCAAATCATTATTTTATTTTTGATCCCTATATACAGTCAATCCTGTTTTTATGCGGTTTTTTAGAAATGCATTTATTTAAATGTACCATATTTTACGATATATAAAAATGTTAAATATTACATCGAGAGCATATATTGTTGTATTTTGGATAGAATAGAGAGAATCATAAACACAACCGACATTTGAAAAAAAAATACGATTTCGGACTGTTTAAATCATGTTGCATCTGCCATCGCTGAATTAAGTCCACCTAATTAGATGTGTTACAGTCGATGAAACCATTGAAGCATCGGTAATATCAGCTGAAATGATTACTTTAGCACCTGAACTTGGCGAAGAAAGGTTTGATACCTTGAAAATTATATCGACGAATTACTTACAGATAAAGCTATAAGTGACGAAGATGTTCATAATTTAAATTTAATTATTGACAAAAAACCAGAAAACAATGACGAACTGAAAGAAATTCCAGTTCCTTCACTGCGAAAATAATTGAAGAAGGTATCCAACTTTTCAGTAAATTAGAAGATCATTTCTTTCTAAATGATTCAAATTCTGATTGCGCATTCAAGTTTCAACGATAACTTTAGAATATATTATATATATGGGTATAACAAACAGCATAAACAATTAATTATCGAAAAAGAAAATCTGAACAAACTCTGATCACTAATTTTATTGTTAGAAAACAACCATAGTTTTATGAAATTGATGCGCATACTATTTCTTCTGAAAAAGAGTGATTTAGAACCACATGCTTTAAAACACACATAGAATTGTCATACAGTGACTATTTTTTAATATTTTTACGCCGTGGTTTTCCCCTAATTTTCTTATACTTTGCGATTTAGTGTATATTTTAACTCGCTGTTTCAAAGTTATGCGGATTTTAAAATGTAAGTAACGCACCCCACTATTTCTATGGAAGTCAAGTTTTTTTATGCGATTTTTTTTTGCGATATTTCGTGGAACACATCTACCGCATAAAAACAGGATTGACTGTATAACTGTTTGTATGTGTGGAACATTAAACCAAAATATATATTTTTTTCTAATGAAAGATAATCTCATAAATATAATATTGAAGATTTGGAAAATGTTGCGTTCTTTGTTATAATGAGAATTTATGTCATTTCGTAATATAAAAAATAAGAAAATTTAGAATGAACTTTCGTAAAATTATAAAAAAGTATTATTTGAATAATTTTGAAAAGATCCCTGTCATTATGTTGGTGACAAGCATTGAGAACAAATTTATCCTAGACCAACACATTTCTTAGCAACAGTCTTTGTTTGACAGTTACTGTCAAACAAAAGTAGTCGTTTGTCAACATTGTGAAGATGTAATTTTATAACTTAAAATACAGTGAAATAAAGAGGTATTAGCTATGCCAAGTACTTCTAAACCAATCAGTAAGAGTGCTCGGAATGGTTTTCTATGAGTCTTTCAGTTCTGTGAACATGAAAAATGTGAAAAACAACCAATAATTCCCTTCGGGTCGACATTTCGAATCATTTCGAACTGTCAATGGCGTCGTATGCCTAACATTTCGTGCCGCATGTCAATAGCTCAATTTGCTTGAAAACTAAACTCATTGGGACATGACAATCGGTGAAGCAATTGTTTCTGCGTCTCCAATTCAGATACGCACATTATTTGCTATCATTTTTTTTGACATGCTTCCCATCGAATCCACGTGAATTGTGGAAAAAGTACAAGGATGACATGTCCGAAGACACTTTACACCGAATTCGCGTCAGTTCAGAGAATCCCGATCTCGAGGTGAATGAGGAGATACATAACCAGGCGTTGCTTTTGATCGAAGATATGTGTTACCTCATGCGCTGCATGATGCGTCGCCAGATCGAGGAATGAACGACGCTTTCAATCGAGAATCGGAACGTAAACGTGAATAGGATCGAGATGCATTGAACCAATCACTTCGAACGAATGTACCACTGTTGAACCCCCAACAGAAAGTGTACGATACTTTAATGAAGGCAATTGATGAGGGAAATGGTGGCTTATTTTTCCTCCGCATTGGAAGCACTCAACCGAACTATGAAAGATCAGCGCAATGACTCAAAATGTTTTGGAGGCGCAATGATTCTACTATCTGGCGATTTTCGCCAAACACTACCAGTTATTCCAAGATCGACCGCTGCCGATGAAATAAACGCTTGACTTAAAACATCGACTCTGTGGCGCTATGTTAAGAAACTTCAGCTATCGACAAACATGCGAGTTGTATTTCTAAACGACCATCTGCCGCAGATTTCTCCAAGCATTTGCTGACTATCTGTAACGGCCGTGTTCCTGTCGACGAATCGAATGGATTGATTTCGTTTTTGCCGAATTTTTGAAATTTCGTCTCATCGAAGGACAATCAACAAAGTGTTCCTGAATATCATTGCTAATCACATACATCATAATTGGTTGAGTGAACGAGCAATTCTTGCAGCAAATAACAAAGATGTGGATCATTTCAACTTCACAATTCAAAATCAAATCGTTGGTCCACTGCATTCCTTTAAATCTATCGACTGTGCCACGTGAATAACATCATTTCAATGTAATTAAAATACTTTTCATTTTTAATTTTGCACATTTATTGAACTTAATTCATTTTGAGTATTCATTCAAACTGAATTTAACTCATCCAATAAATTAACACAACATTTATTTATTCTGAGGCGGTACGAAGTTCGCCGGGCCCGC